>BSBK01002554.1:327500-340000 GCA_027943335.1 Chamaecyparis obtusa | reverse complement strand
TAGGAACTTTCATATTTTATCTAGACATATTACATATTACATATTTGATCTAGACATATTACATATATTCATGTTTTCAATGTTATATTTCATTTCTAGACTCTAGAGCGATTGACATATGTATTGTACACTTTGATGTTATTTGATTTGTAGGCCCTTTTGATAGAATGTTTGACACATGATTGGTCCATATGTTCCATGTTTACAGTACTTGATCTATAATTAATGTTTCCTCCATGTTATATAATTTCACTCTATTTTTGTGCATGTGTGATGAACTTACATACTTTCAATCTATGTGTTTTTTATTTATATGTACAGGTTTGATTCTACATGTGTTTAATTTGATTCTACAAGTTTGATTCTACATGTATTTTTTATTTATATGTACAGGTTTGATTCAATATAAATGTAAATTCAATACTTTCAATAGATTAGAAGTGTTTAATTTATACATGTGTATATTTTAGATTATCTATGAATTTTATGTTAAATATATGAACATGTGTTTACATACAAGTTCTAGATCTATGTGTTTTTAATCTATACATGTTTGATTCTATGAATTTGATGTTTCATTACATGTAAATATGAACCATGAATGATGTAAATGACATGTACTATATAATTGTGACCTATGTTTGATCATCTTACTTATATTTGTACATTTGATAATAGACACGTACTTTTAATTTAAATGAAGTGATGTACCCTCTAGTTTTTATATTTAAAACATGTGTCCTAATATAATCAACTATAAAAATAAAGTATCCTAATTAAGTAAGTTGCAACATGCAGATTCAATGTACACATTCATATTCCAAAGTTAGAGTACACTTGTATCCACATGACCTAATTAATCAACTTAGAGATAATTTAATAAATTAAATTGAAACATACATTCAATACACATTCATATTCAGGTAGATAAGTAATAAATCATATCCAAGTAACACATATTTTATATATATTATAAATTTTTGAAAATTACTCCATTCAATATGGGCACCAGTAGGAAAGAATGGAGCTAAGAAAACCTTTGCTCTTTCCCGTGACAAACTTAGTTCAAATCTTATTTCAAATATCAAATCCTATTTTATCATTTTCGATTATTTGCCTTGGGTTAACCATTCTATCCTAAAGTCTTTATTTATTCAAAAGGAATATTTCCTCCCCTTTTAATAAATAAAAAGCCCCCACTTTTCATCTTATCCTAAGTTGCACAAATAAAGAATTATTCTTATTTTATAAAAAAGAAGAAAATTTACTTTTTGTCTCATATGGACACAAAAGTCAACTCTTATTTTCTCATTGGAGGATATTTGTGCACATGGATTGCTCCTCTTTCATGCTCCACCCTTGATTAAATCTTTTGCCTCTTAATCTCCATGGTCCATTCTTTCTCACTTCCAATAAAAGAAGAGCTCTCTTCCTCATTTGCATATCAATCTTTTATGCTAATGTTATGCTGCATGTTTTCTAGGTCACTTTGGAGCTTTTGAAGATTTGGAGCATTCTTGGCTTTTGCGTCTACATTCCATTCTTAGTTTCATTCATGCATAGTAGCTTCATGTTTATGCTTTCATAGTTTAGATTTCCTTTCAAGCTTTAGAGTAACTCATCTAGCTTAACTAGGAAGGATTTGTAACACTTGCATCTTTCCTTTTCATAGCATAGCTTGTACTTTTATTTCCATAGCTTAGCTTGTATCTCTCATTTCTAGCTTGCATATTCATCTTAATCTAGTTTGCATTTACATTTCATAGTGATTCTTGGGGATATTGGCATCCTTTCCCTTGTCTTCATTTGAATCTCTCATTGTTTGGTTGACTAGCAAGGTCATTAGCTTATTAGCTCTAGCTGAGAGAAAATTTTAAATAATCTTCCAACTCCATACATAGAGAGCTCTAGGTCACTTTCTAAGGTTTCCTATTCATGGATTCCCTCTAATGTAATGACTTAGAGAAGTGCACTATTTAGTGTGTACATAGGATATCTAGAAAGTGCATAAAATGGCCTTGATGATTTAAATTGTCTTGTCATTTAGTTAAAAAAATAGGACGTATGTATGGTTGAATCAATTTATGAATATTCTCCATAAATGTTGCAACAAGTATCTCCTCCTCTAAATATTCCAACCTTGTTGATTATATCCCAACTTTTGTTTCAGACTTTATGTACTTGTATCTCTTGTATTTTATCATCCTCATCATGTCAGTATCTTCAAGTCTCAAAGGAAATATAGCCAAATCCCTACATGTTTGCCAAGTTCCTCTTACGCAATCTATTTCACATATTTCATGATTGATTGATTTGTTACATAAGATTGATGCTATGAATTGGCTTGGATGTTTAGGAAAATAATTTTGAGAACCACCACTTTCTTATATCATCTTTCTAAACCCTTGATAGTAGAGATCAAATTCAATATGATATCGACAACAACAAGTTTTAAAAGATTTATTTATCTTTACAAAAAATGGTGTTAATCTAACAAACATTATTTTTCTGATCTTAATGTTAGGATTTGAGTTACAAAATGAGACACAATTCATGTTGTGTGGTGTCCAAGAAATGATTTGTGTGTTGGAAATATTCCTTAGCCTCAATCCTCTTCTTGATAACATCTCTTGTATTTGGTGAAGGAAGAGTATGATCAGTCCAAAATTTCGTAACTAAGTTTCTAACTATTTCATTAATTCTATCAGACCAAGGAGCTCTACACATTAGTGCCCAATTACCTTCCAATGTAGTATCATCCAAATTGATTCTTTGTTTCAAATAATGTGTCATTCTCTTCCTACTATACCTGATATGAGATTAAAGTGAAGAAATTTATCTTCTTTGGGATACGTTTTTATTTATAATAGATGTGAGTATCACTCTTCTTTAAATGGACCTATCTAAAGATGTAGTTATTTTCCCAATGGAATGAAAACCTTCCTTAACACTGTCAATAATATGTTTTTTGTACGTTACATGATTTTGACTTTTTCAAACTTGCATCTACACCCAACAATTTTAATAGATATTTAAACTCATCTTTAAGAAGTGTAATTGATAATAGTTGGGTTTCTTCAAATGTACCAAGATTCTCAAATTGTTTCATTATTCTCTTAGAATTTTTATTCAATTCCCTTTTCGTAATATTTATGGGTTATTTAGGATAATCCCTCACTTTTTTGACATCCATTTCAATTTTTTGACCTCTTAGTGAGGAGTCATCGTGATGAGTCCTAGGAACTTTCATATTTTATCTAGACATATTACATATTACATATTTGATCTAGACATATTACATATATTGATGTTTTCAATGTTATATTTCATTTCTAGATTCTAGAGTGATTGACATATGTATTGTACACTTTGCTGTTATTTGATTTGTAGCCCTTTTGATAGAATTTTTAACACATGATTGGTCCATATGCTCCATGTTTACAGTACTTGATTTATAATTGATGTTTCCTCCATGTTATATACTTTCACTCTATATGTGTGCATGTGTGATGAACTTACATACTTTCAATCTATGTATTTTTAATTTATATGTACATGTTTGATTCTACATGAACATGTGATTTTTATATAAGTATGAACAATATATGTGTCTTTAATATATAAATGTAAATTCAATACTTTCAATAGATTAGATGTGTTTAATTTATACATGTGTACATTTTAGATTATATATGAATTTAATGTTAAATATATATGCATGTGTTTACATACAAGTTCTAGATGTATGTATTTTTAATCTATACATGTTTGATTCTATGAATTTGATGTTTCATTACATGTAAATATGAACCATGAATGATGTAAATGACATGCACTATATAATTTAGACCTATGTTTGATCATCTTACTTATATTTGTACATTTGATAATATGCACGTAATTTTAATTTAAATGAATTTGGTGTACTTTCTAGTTTTTATATTTAAAACATGTGTCCTAATGTAATCAACTATAAACATAAAGTATCCAAATTAAGTAAGTTGCAACATGCAAATTCAATGTACACATTCATCTTCCAAAGTTAGAGTACACTTGTATCCATATGACCTAATTAATTAACTTAGAGATAATTTAATAAATTAAATTGCAGTATGCATTCAATGCACATTCATATTCAGGTTGATAAGTAATAAATCATATCCAAGTAAGACATATTTTAGATATAGTATAAATTTTTGAAAATTTTTTGTTAGAGTAGTCATATTATAGCTAATAATTAATTTATTTAATTATTAGTCTATTATTCTCTACACTTAAGTTAGACTTAGGCATCTTATTATTCTTTAGGGTTTTCATTTTTAGGGTTTTGTGGTTATTTTTATAAGGATTCACCTCTTTGTATTTCTTAATAGATCAGAATATCATTTGTAATATTGTGCATTTGATGTATCTGGCTTTTTGGCCTCCATAGATTTTTCTTGCCTTCTGTGCTTTACTTCTTCCATGTGACAGGGTTATGCATGCAAGTGTTCTTAGGAGATTAGTCTTTCACCTAATTTAACATGGTATCAGAGCCATCTTGCTGCTCGCTGTTCGTGCCTTGTTGAAGTGATTCAGAAGCAGGAGGGTTTCAAAAATTTTCAGTTCTGGTATTCTCTACAGGATGTTATTTTTTGTTTCTTTTTTGCTTGCAAAAAAGAAAAAAAATAATTTTGGGGGTCTTTTGAGAAAAAAAAAAGATGCCACCATTGCATCCAGAAGGCCCAAAAACTCTAGAATCCATATACAATTTGTCCATTTTGGACAACTTGACCTCTGAGGAAAAAAACTTTGTGTACTAGGGCCGTACGGCCCTGGCAAGCACTTCAAGGTAGGTATAGACGATGATTTTCAAAAAAACAAAAAAAATCTTTTTGAGGGGCGCGGCCACCCGGGCTTAGCCCAGTGGCCACCCAGGTGCCACCCCACGGCCTCCACAGAGCCGCTGCTCTCTGCAGAGCAGCGCGGCCTCCACTCCTCCACCGTTGCTGGCCCAGCTCCGCCAGCCTGCGGCCCCGCTGCCCTCCGCCGCCCACCCACCCAACTCCACCGCTCGCTGTCGCCTAGCTCCGCTGGCCCCGTTCTACTGAGCTGCGGTCCTATGGGGGACCAGGCCCTTGGCCCCAGTGCCCAGCTCTGAACCCCTAGTCACCCACATGACCAGGGGCTTATTTTTTTCAGCCCCCAGGAGTTTGCTGACATCAGCAGGATGTCATGCACATGCAATTTTTTTATTTGAATGGTTTTTAAGCATCACTTTTGAGGGGTTATTGGGCATTTTTTTCAATATCTCAAGCATCTGGGATCGTCATTGGGCATGCGATATATCATCGAAAAGATGGTTTCGAGACCGATCCAAATTTTTTGGTATGGTTTTATGTTTTTTGCCATTTGGATGCTTTTTTTTGCTATCAAAGTCAGATGTTCTCTGTGATCGTGCCAGTTCTGCCCCCTTGATGTTGTTTTTGCTCTATCTGGAGCATACGGAGGTCTTTTTTGGACTTTTTTATATCATCGGAAAGCTCTTTCTGAGCTCTTTCTGATTATGGAGGTTAGAGTTGTTGGCTCTACTATTTTGATAGTGTTTTGTTCTATCAAAAGTGATGTTTATTTTTTGCCTTCCGGGAGCCATATCTCACTCATTCAGACTCATTTTTGGGCTCACCTTATATCGTCAGAAAGCTGGTTCTGTGAGTTTTTTAGTTGTAGAGGTCTTTTATCTAGATTCTACTCCAAGTTCTCTCTCCTCTAAGTTTTTCATTTTCACACTCTGGTGGATTACTTGGGTTCTATAGGTCCTGGGATCTCTTCTTTTGTTCTTTTGGCTCACTCTTCTTTCTGACTTCTGAGCATTATATGCTTCTTTTCTGTAGCATTTCTTTTCTGTAAACGCACTGAGATAAAGTGCCTACTTTTGCATATCTGGGATCTTGTACTCCTTGTGTTTGTTAGTACTCGCACTCAGTTATAAAGTGCCATGGGGGGTTATGATGTTTTGTCTTTTGTGCTCATCCACCTTTGTTAAGTGAGTGTACAATCCATGAGATTAGCCCATACTATGTGTCTATGACACTGCCCTTTATCCTGTGCTTGTACTTCTATTGCACTGTTGGTGTTCTTGATTCTTCTTCTTGTAGATGTTTCTGGCATTGCATTTTAGTGTTCCTGTCACCCCTCTCCCTATTCAACATGATGGGGGGGGGTTCACCTATTGGTTCTATTGCTTCCTTGGTTCGATTGAGTGATCTATGTATACAGTTTTTGTTCCTATGTACTAGGTGGATACAATGGCTAGGTACCTATGAATTTCAGTGAGATGGATCATCTACTATATAGACACTCATTTATTACTGCTTTTGGAGGCCACCTCTTCGATTGATCAGCTCTTCATACTTTGCCTTCTCTACCTGGTCGTGCACTATTTCAGTGAGGGTTCCAGCAGTTTCTTCTGACAGTGTTTGCAGTTTCATGCTTCAGAGATGCTTCATGCTCTTTCTTGTTCCTTTCTTTGGGACATTCCCTAGATTGGAGGCTTTGTTTCCTTCATCTAGTTTATTTCTTGTACTTGGGTACCTGATCAGGCCTAGTTGCCAGGACCCATTGCTCTTTCATGCATTTTTGTTTTCATGCATCTTTTAGTCCTTAGTTGTTTAGCTTCTCCCTAAGTTACACTTAAGGGGGGGTGTTAGAGTAGTCATATTATAGCTAATAATTAATTTATTTAATTATTATTATATTATTCTCTACACTTAAGTTAGACTTAGGCATCTTATTATTCTTTAGGGTTTTCACTTTTAGGGTTTTGTGATTCTTTTTATAAGGATTCACCTCTTTGTATTTCTTAATAGATCAGAATATCATTTGTAATATTGTGCATATGATGTCTCTGGCTTTTTGGCCTCCATAGATTTTTCTTGCCTTTTGTGCTTTGCTTCTTCCATGTGACAAGGTTATGCATGCAGGTGTTCTTGGGAGATTAGTCTTTCACCTAATTTAACAATTTCTCCATTCAGTATGGACACTGGTAGGAAAGAAGGGAGCTAAGAAAACCTCTGGTCTTACCCATGACAAATTTAGTTCAAATCATATTTAATGCATGATTTAATCCACATCAAGTGGTTCATCTCTCTCTCGAATACCATTTAATATTCTCTCATGGTCATCAGTATCAAGTCTCCACTTACGAATGTCATGTCCTCACTAGATGAAGAGATAAGACAATGGTAATTAAAATATGGCTATACTGATAAATCTTATTGTTAGGTTTATAATCAATAAAATGAATCCCAAGTTTAAGTATTTTCATTTTCTTCAAATATGTTTCTTGCACAACAATTGAACCTCCATAGATAAGTTCAACAATGTTATATATAGATGTGAAATTAACCATATAAAGAAATGTATAATTTCATCACAAGTTGCACCTTACTCAAGTTTAATAGGTAAAACATAAATACACTACTAACATGTTGGAAAAATAATTTCATCTCTTGTTTCATTCCATTTTAGCTTCATCCTCTCCTTGCTGCAACTTAATAAATAATAACTAACACCTTCCACATTTCCAGTCTCTTCTACTACTACAAAAATATATCCTGCAAAAAGTGACCTTTTAATTTGAGGTCTCTAAATATAAATTTAACATACTTTATTTGTGAATTGAGTTTATGAATCCTTTATATATATATATATATATATATATATATATATATATATATATATATATATATATATATATATATATATATATATATATATATATATATATATATATATATATATATATATATATATATATATATATATATATATATCTGTGTGCGTGTGTGTGTGTACACACACTCACACACACACACACACACACCACACACACACACACATATATATGTATATATGTGTGTGTATATACATACATACATACATACATACATACATACATACATACATACATATATATATATATATATATATATATATATATATATTATATATATATGTATGTATGTATGTATGTATGTATGTATGTATGTACACACACCACACACACACACACATATATATATATATAATATATATGTATATATGTGTGTGTATATACATACATACATACATACATACATAGATATATATATATTATATATATATATATAATATAGATATATATATATATATATATATATATATATATATATATATATATGTATGTATGTATGTATGTATGTATGTATGTATGTGTGTGTGTGTGTGTGTGTGTGTGTGTGTGTGTGTGTGTGATATATATATGATGAAGGGTGCTCCCCTTAATACCACAAACACATAATACGAGACAGACAAACAACACAATTTACAAGAAGAGAAAATGAGCTTCTTATTATCTCCATAAATGTGGAATTACAAACTTTCAAAATTACAATATGCAAAGCCACAGGGGCATTCCCCTTATAATATTATGTAGGACAAAGCCTTGAATCATTACCTAAATCTACCCAGAACTACCCTAGACAACACTATAGATCTCTTTATATAGGCAATTTCCACGTGCCCGAAAATATTCCAAAAATTTTAGCCCTTAGGGCCGACCAGGACTTACAATTATTTTATTTTTCAATTTATTACATCAAAGTCAGCTCAAAATAATTTTTGAAACCCAAATAGAAATTTTGAAGGAAATTTATTTTTTGGACCATTTTAGGTGGCCCAACTTCTAGAGACCGTAAGTCATCACTCGTTGACTCGATTGACTATTATGACCCCCAATTCGAAAAGGCTGTGAGGAGATCTATTGTGCCCTGACTCATGCAAGCTCCAATTAGCTGAAGTTTGGACCTCATCTGAGACCTCTAAAGCCTTCAAAACTAAGTTCAAAGTTTTTGTAACCCTATTTCCAATACCGAAAACTTTCAATATCTTCAAAACTAGACATGATCCGGCAATGAAACTTTACCTGGTAGGTTGATATGACTAAGATGAACCTCCAACTATGAAATTAGAACATTCTGAGATCATATGACCAACTTACTAAAAATAGTAAGTTTCCATAAATAGCAGCTCTGCACAAAATAGCCCTTATTGAAAGAAACCAGAAATATTTTTGGGTGATGCAAGATTGCTCTACACCTAGGATACTCTTGCATTAGACATCCAGGGTAATTGAGAAGTGACCCTATCATGACTAAGGTGTGAAGAGGAAAATGAAGACGGTTAACCTACTCCCTTGTCAGCGATGATGAATCTTCAACAGGTCGTCATTTCCACTTGACCATATATTCTTCATATGTCCAATTCCTTGTGCTTCTATCAACATGAATGTCCAGTATGTCCTCAATCTCCTTGATAGATGAACTAGTTGTTGGAATACTCCACTGTGCTTTTGGTGATCTCATCTCCAACACCTCCTTCATGATACTCTGTCAAATCTGAAATGTTAAAAACTGGTGAAATATTTAGTTCAGTAGGCAATTCTACCTCATATGCATTTCCTGAATCATGCTTCTTCAGTATCTTACATGGCCCAAACTTCTTCATTTCAACGTGTTATACATACCAACTAGAAATGGTCCTTCCGCAAATGAACCATGACTTCATCTCCAACCTAAAGTTTCTTATGTCTCCTTTTATCATCTACCTTAGCCTTATACTATGCATTCATCTTGGTAATATGCTTCGTCACCTCCTCATGGATGTTCTTCAAATGTTCTACAAAAATCCTCAGCTTCAGCACTACTTATTTCTCCTTTATCTATCTTTCTCAATTTAGATGCATTTCTAGGACTACTACCATATACAATATGGAATGGTGATTACTAGTGCTCCTATTGATAAAATTATTATATGCAAATTCTGCTTGTGATAAAATCAAATCCCATCCTGTTGGCTTGTCTCCAACCAAACATCCTCAGCAAATTCTCCAAATCCTATTCACCACCTTTGTATGTCCATCAATTTGTGGATGATGTGATGAAATGAACTTCAAATCTATCTTCAACTTATTCCATAGTGCATGCCATAAATATCCAACAAACTTAGTGTCTCAATCTGAAACCATACTCTTTGGCAAACCATGCAGTCTCACCACTTCTCTAAAAAAATTTTTTTGCTACATGAACAACATCATTAGTCTTCTTGCAAGGAATAAATGTGCCATCTTCAAAAAATCTGTCAACCACCACAAAAATTAAATCATGTCCCCGTTGAGTCCTTGGTAAACCAAGAACAAAATCCATATTGATATCCCCCAAGGTTCTCTAGTATAGGTAATGGTTGATACAACCCTATATTCTGCTCACTCCCTTCACCATCTGACATACTCTATAACTTTGTACAAATTTATTGACATCTTGCTACAACTATGGCCAATAATAGTTCTCACTAACCAAAGCAAGGGTTTTATCATGACCAAAATGTCCAGCCAATCCTCTGCTATGCTTCTCCTTGAATGAGATTCTCCCTCATAGAGCTTCTTGGAATGCACAACTAACTCTCTCTAAATAGCATATCATCCTGAATGATGAAATCCACCTACTTCATTCTGTCTAGAGTAACAGGTTCTTTACAAGCTTTCCAAGCTTCACCAAAATTAGGATCCTTTGGATACAAACTCTTGAGTTCCTTGAACCCCAACCACCTCAATCTACATCTCTGTCAGCAATAGTTTCCTTCTACTAAGCACATCTGCAACCCTATTAGAATTTCCACTCTTTTGTTTCAAAAAAAATGTATAACTCTATAAAAAAATCAACCCATTTCAAATGCATTTGATTCAACTTTCCTTAACTATTCAAATATTGCAAAGCTTGATGATCAGTATACAAAAAAAACTCCTTAGGAAGAAGATAATGTCTCCACTTCTTCAGTGCCTGAACTATAGCATAAAATTCTTGATCATAAATAGAATATTTTCTCTTGGCATCATTTAACTTCTCACTAAAATAAGCAACAGATTTACCTTCTGGCTCATAACATCTATTGTAGTACCACTACCATCACAGTCTACTTGAAACACCTTATTAAAATCTGAAGATGCTAAAATGGTCTATTATGTAACCTTTTGTTTCAACAGTTTAAAACTCTTATCTGCCCCATTAGTCCACTTGAACTCTTTTCTATCCCTTCTCATTGTTTCAGTAAGGTTCCACAAATACTACTATAATTTCTAATAAAATTTCTTTAAAAACTAGCCAAACTATGAAAATATCTTGCCTCAATAGCACTCCTTTGAGTAGGCCATTCAAGGATAGCTATAATTTCTTTGGGTCCATTTTTAGATCTTCTGCTGAAACTACAAATCCCAAATACAACAACTCTTTCTTCATAAAATTGCACTTCTTCAAAATTTATTAACAATTTCTCTTCTCTCAGCTTCTCAAATACCATACAAATATGCATCATATGCTCTTCCAATATCTTACTAAATATCAAAATATCATCTAGGTAAATAATGACAAACTTAGCCAAAAATTCTTTCAGAACCTCATTCATGAGCTACATGAAAGTGCTCAGTGCATTAGTTAGCCCAAAAGACATGACTAACCACTCATACAGTCCTTCCTTTTTCTTGAAGGAAATCTTCCATTCATCTCCTTCTCTGATCCTGAATTTGGTGATATCCACTCTTTAGATCTATCTTTGAGAAATACCACGGCTCCACTCAAATAGTCCATAATATCATCCATTCATGGAAATGGAAACCTGTACTTGATTTTGATCTAGTTTATTGCTCTAGAATTTGTACAGATCCTCCATTTTCCATTCTTTTTTGGTGCTAATACTACTAGTAACAACTAATGGACTTAGGCTCTCTTGAATCAATCCCTTCTATAACAACTCATGTACTTGTTTGTTCAATTCTCACTTTCTGTTGGTGTCATTCTGTGTGCTGCCTTATTTGGAAAACTGACTCCTGGGATTAAATCCATTTGATGACTGGTCTTCCTTATTGGTGGCAATCCATCAGGTACAATTATCAGATACAATATCTTGAAACTCATTCAATAAATCTACAACTTCTACAAGTACATCTTCTACTTCCTCTTTACGAGCTTTTGGAATTAAAGAAAAAAACACATGGTCATGCCTCATACCATCTAAGAACTTTCTTTCCATCAACAAAAGTTATTCTTGCATTACCATAGACCTTTTCTTCTATGTCATTCAATGGCTTTAGCTTATGTCACACTCCATCCTTCATCAAGGAATAGGTATTCGCACGACCATCATGTACAACACGCATGTCAAACTACCATGGTCTACCCAACAAAATATGACATGCATCCATGAATATGATATCACATAGTACCTCATCATGTTATCAGCCAATATTGAACTTCACTAGACATTGTTCATTGACCATGACCTTTTGGTCATCCTGCACCCCAGGAAATCTGATATGGATGTCGGTGTTTCTATCTCTTGAGCTTCAAATTTGTAACCATCTCTTCTGACACCAAATTGGGTAGTGCTTCCACTATCAATAATCACATCACAACATTTACCTTCACACT